>JACGWO010000005.1:26398835-26443709 GCA_034509735.1 Sesamum alatum
AAAAAATCAGAAATTTTCAGTAAAATTTCCAAAATTATGAAAATTCTAAAAATTTTTGAAACTTTTTTTGTAATTTTAATTTTTTTTGTGAATTTTCTGAAAATTTTCTTTATATTTTATGTAATTTTAAAAAAATTTACTCATAATATATGAAATTTGTTAATTTTCTATATTATTTTGTAGGATATAGGCAAACATTGGTATTTAGTATAAACATTGGTATTTAGTATAAATATTTTAGGATAATATTTGGAAATTTAGTATAAATATATAGGAAAAATATGAGGATTTAGTGTAATTAACCGTCAGTTTTGGGTTCTAGTATATATTTTAGGAAATAATATTAGGATTTAGTAAACATTGTAGAAAAAATTGGGATTCATTATCCAATTATTAATTTAAAAAATTTAGAAAAAATTCATACGACTAATATTTTTTAAAAAAATTGTAGATCATGTCTGGTCGGAATTTTCCACCTCGAGGAGGTGGACATGGCCGTGGTCGTGGCCGCGGCGAACCGGCTATACCGCCGGCCGGTGTTGCTTCCCAGGATGGGGAAGCAGTGTTCCGACCACCACCACCACCACCACTACTGGCAGAGCAGGCACCCACACCACCTGCGCCGGATCAGCAGCCCGGTGCGTCTACCGCTGCGCCGGATCAGCAGCTCGGACCATCTACTATTGCACCGGCGGTCGATCCGGCCCGTCCATGGGCTGCCCCACCACCATCGGCCCCACCACTCCCACCACCATCCGCGCGCCAGTACATCACACTCGCCGATGCGAGGTATATTTATATTTTTAATTTTTTTATAATTTAAATTAACATTTTAATGTCATACTAATTATTTATAATTTCAGTTCTGATTGGAAGATCCACGAGCGCATGTACGCGGTCGTGCGAGGATACTATCCCCATCCTTGGGGCAGTTTGCGCAAGGTGCCGCCAGAGCACCAGCTTTTCTGGTTTGAGAGTTTGAAGGTAACGACAATTATTTTTTGTTTTTAAATATTTTAACAATCTACTGTAATGATATATGTATATTTTTTTTAATACAGATGACGTACTGGTGGTGGGACGCCGACGACGAGCCGATGTTCAAGATCTTCCATGTTTGGGTGGGGAAGTTCCTCAGGAAGAAGTTCGTCCTCGCCAGACAGTCACTGCAGAAGCCGCTATGGCTGGCGAACGAGGTGTGGCGGCAGTCTCAAGCAGGAGTGCGAGAAGAACAAGGCGAACCAAAATGCCAACCCAGCCGCATCCGCTACTGTGTACCGCGGGGGATCTGTCTCCGTCGGTATGCACAAGCGAATATTGGTAAGATATCTAATGTTATTTCAATTATTTATTACTATTAAATTAAAAATTGTAATAACTATTTCCCATTTCTTTTTACAGGAGGAGCAGCTCGGCCGGCCAGTGAAGCAGATGGAGTTATTCTCCAGATGCTACAAGAAGAAGGCCGACGGCAGCTGGAGCGGGTCGAGGGCAACGGGAGGTGGGTAAGTTGTATTTAATACATTTTACTTTATCTTTTTAAATGTTTGAAAATTTTCTAATTTATTGTAATTATTTTGCAGGAGATGTTCCAAAAAGATGATGGAGGATCATCAGTCTCAGGCCCCGTGCAATCCTGAGGATCCTGCTTCCGAATCAGAGAGCTCGGTGGCGCAGACCGAGCATCAGATGTGGCTCACTTGCGTCAGGGGCAAGAACAAGAGCCGAGTATTTGGTCTTGGTTTTGAGGCCCTGGGTCTTAGCCAGACCGTTACCTCGCCATCACCACCGCCACCGCCACCGCCATCGCCCGTGCCAGAGCCAGCGCCTTCGTCAAACATGGAGGGTCGGTTGGTCCGCCTCGAGGAGATGATGACGGACCTAATGGGCATGATGAAGGACATGCGAACCAGTTGCTCCGGCGCCGGCCCGTCACGGCCTCCTAGAGACCCCACCCTTCCAGACATTGACGAGATGGACGAGGAGTAGATTATGTATTTTTTTATTTTGATTTTTTGTAATTAAATTGGGTAATATTCATATTTAATATAATTTTTATTTCTAAATTATGCATTTTTTCATATTTAAATATTAATTATATAATCAAAATATTATTAATAATTAAATTTATATTTAAATGATAATAATTATTACAAAAAAAATTAATAATTCATCTGTTAGGAACGGTACTTTAGACGGCAATTGCAGCTCCAAATACCGTTCCTATATTTGACTGTTTAAAAATATATACCGTTCTCAATGCCGATGAAAAACCATTCCAAAAAATAGAAGCCAACCGTTCCTAAAGACGGGACTTACCGTGCCTACATATATTCCAAAATCAATTCTTTCGTGGTTAGGCTTTCATTCTAAAGAAATACTAAAAACCGGTCCAAAATGGTATTCCAAAGTTAGAGTGCAAAAACCGTTCCTAATTCATACGACAAAATGTATTCCAGTTACCGATCCTAATGTATACAACCTGCCGTTCCTACATGTATTCCAGATACCATGTTAAATTGTATCCACAACATAGTGTGACAATTCCAAAATGTGTTCTAACTACCGTTCCTATTTGCGCGATTTAATTTCGATGCTACCGTTCCTATAGTTTATAAGGTGTTCCAAATGCAAAAAATATAAATTTATACGTACAAAGGTAATTAGGAATGGTAGCACGAAAATATGCCAAAAAAACCATTCCCAAGTAGGAACGGTATCTTCGTTACCGTTCCAAATAATTAGGATCGCCTCTTATTGCCACGGATAGCCTCCCGTTCCTAATTGCAGTCCAAAAGGTTCAAGTGAAGTATTTACCGTTCCAAAAACTAAAAAAAACCGTTCCTGTTACCGTTTCAATTCCTGCTTTTTTTTGTAGTGAACAACTGTGATAGAAATTATTGACATAAGTTTATAACTATAGAAGATATAAAGTGAATAGTGAGATAGAGAAGAGAGATTGCAAGAGAGATAGATGAAGATGGTGAAAGAGAGAGCTTGGGGGTGGGGTGAAGGGGGGGGGGGGGGGGGCTAGGAAATGGGAATGGGAAGGCTAGGGAATTAGGGCAAATTTTTCTAAGTCAGAATTAAAAAAAAAAAAAAGAAAAAGATTTATCATGTATCGGAGTGGGTTTTCATGAACTCGAGACTTGTCCCAAAATCTAATTTTTTAGAATCGAACACGCCTCATTAGGGGTGGATTGGGGAGTGGGTTTTTATAGGTGCGGATTCAATTATCACCCCATATTTGATGGTCTAAGGTTTGTGTTGGATATCAATATATTGATGGTCTATATTTGTACACCACTTCTTCATATGTCACTAGGATTCTTTGTCCTTAAAAAAAAATATATTTTTTTGGCCAAAAAAACTTGAAGGTACTTTGTTACTTACAAACTTATCCGACATGCATGGTATAATTTTACAAACAATAAGTGAGATAATTTATAATTTTCAATCTAATATGAATATATTCATAATTAGGTCAAACCTCATAGAATGTTGAAATAATTTCCTCTTAAATTAATTGATCAACTATATAGTAACAAGATCTTCATTTACGACGACGTGAGTAATATGTGCTTGGCATTAGAAATAAAATATTATTCCAGCTAAAAGAATATATATATATATATATACACACACACATAGGGTTTAATGCAATTTACTCCTTTGTGATATTGTAAATGAGTAAATTACTCCCCCTATAAATGAGCAAATCCTCTGTGATATCATTATAAAAGGAAACAATAATAAGAAAAAAATTCACTATCAGTAATATTATTGTAAAATCAAAACAATATTTGAAAACTTAAGTTGTCTACGTAGAATAGTAGTAGAGAAGAATGACATTTTGTTAAGTAAGTAAAATTCTAGCATATTTTTTCAAAGGTTGATGAAATAAAAATAAAAAAAAAGCAGTTGAAATTTTCAACAGATACAACATAATATTGCTCCTTAAGGTTTTGGTTAAATGCAATTTACACCTTGTAAAATTAGAAAAGTTAAAAAAAACTCAATAGAAAGAAGATAAAAAAAAAAAAAAAAAAAAAAAAAAAAAACCCTAACTTGTGTGTCCTGATGTGGGAGAAAATCATAAGCTACCTTGAAATATGGTATCAAGCTTCTAATGTCAAAAAATACATAGAACTTTTGCGACTTCATAGCTTTGGAAGATGTCGAGAGTTTTGGACTTGTTTGAGACTTGGGTTGTTAGGATTTGGGTTGTGTGTGTTGTGAGAGGTGTGTAGGTTCCTTTTTTATAGGCATGAGCAAGACATATATAGCTAGAACTTGAAAATTATGGGTTCTGATATGGATCAGTCTCCTAGCAGTTATATTTGAACATGCTTTAACCCACGTAACCAATCCAAAAATAAAAGAATTATGTTGTTTTTTCTTTTATCTTGAATCGATCTGTCAAGACGCTTAACACCCAAGTTTAGTATAAATTTATTGTGAATCTATTATTTCAAAAATATGTAAAAAGCCAAAATTTGGTATGAGTTTTAATTGAAAATCCAATTATTAGTCAATTTATTATGGCTTTTAATTGGTACTTTATTACAAAATTCTGATGTCAACACTACAATTATTATTATTATTATTATTTTTTATCTTTGCTTAACAAGATAATAATATATTAGATACTTTTTGAGAAAAAAAAGAACACTATGAAAATTTTCTATTTTTGAACCTCGGGGTCTTTTTGAAATTCAGAACTCAAAATAATATATAAGGCCAAAGGTAGAAAATTATAAATTAATTGTTTAACATTAAATCATAGTATGATGTAATTGTTAAACAACTTATATAAGAGTCAAACTTGAAGTAAGCTTTAAGAAAAAATATTTCATACAAAAGTATTATTGTTTATCTTCATAACGTGTTATTCAATAATTCATTAAAATCAAGCAAAACGAAGATGTTACATTCAATCAAGATAACAAAAAAAAAAAAAAAAAGATAAAGTCTAATAGAAATATCGATTTAGATAACAATTAATTAAAATTTAATGATCAGATGTGAAATATATTAATTAATTCACGATATAAGAAAATGTAATTTTCCAAATATTAATCAATTTGAAAATTTCTTTTAATATATAAAAAAATAAAATAAATTAATATCATATGACTCACGTGCAACACACATATTCATTACTAGTAGTATAAAATATCCAAAACTATAAAAATACAGATAATGTAAGGGTAATTTTTTGCCTGAAGATTCAATTGAAGAAAGTAAATAGTATATTCATGAGTTTGCAGAGTAAATAAAGCATATTTGTACAGTCGATAGAGACTGTGTACCTAATCCTTATAAATATTCCATCGACTGTGTACCTAATCCTTATAAATATTGAAGCATATTTGTACAGTCGACATATGTTGTGTACCTAATCCTTATAAAAAATAGCCTAATATTTATTTTGACTTTATTTCTATTATATATATGTATATATTATGTTCACTAATTTAATTATTTATTTATTCATATAATTAGTTAACTAAGCAAGCTATCATTATGAAAGAAACATTCACAACGGAAGTCATGACATCCTGGGGGAGGTAAGTGGACAATTGAAAGGGTTCAATACACTTTTTCCATTCAAATATTCTTGACGTAAGATTTACTCTCTAAATTAACAAATGTAAGAATCATTCCCATAATTGAATAAAATTGTCCCTCATATTTACTCTTATTTATAATATATTTTAATATATAAAAATTATTTATAATATACACGCATAAACTGCATGTCACGCGGCTAGCATATATATATATAACATAAGTATTAATTCTACATTTATCTTTATTCATTATATATACTTTATACCATTGTCATTTCATACGGTTGTTCACAAATCATACAGTTGACCTACCTATATATACATATACAGTATATGCCATGATTAGATTTCTCTTTTATTTGTGTGAGTTCTAAGTGAGAAACTAATCAGAAATGGCTTATGCTGCTTTAATTTCTCTTGAGCATACAATTGATGACCTTCTCAAATCTTCTGAATTTTCTCTTCTTCCTCCCTGCTGTACAGAAATCATACAACTTTCTTACAATAATGTCAACGTCTTACAAAAACTCTTTAGAAGTTTGGAAGTCGACGACAACAGCAAAAGGTTGAAGGCTATGGAAACCGAAATCAGAGAAGCATCATTCAGATTAGAAGATGTACTTGAATCTGCATCCCTCCATCTTAGATCATCATCTCAAATTCTCCCGCAATCAGAAGATGAGCTACTGATCTTGGCGAAGGAGGTGAAGGAAGAGATTGATTTCTTCACTGAATCGGCAAATAAGACCTTGAAGGAGTACTATGCCGGAGAAGACCAGTTGCCTTTGGACGAAGATGATTCATCAAGAAGTGATGATTTTGATGGAAATGAGTCAAAGATGGTTGGATTAGAAGATGAAATTAGTGGAATCAAGAATCTTCTGGACGAAGGGTGGTCGTTGGAGCCGAAAGTTGTCGCCATCGAGGGGATGGTAGGTATTGGTAAGACTGCTCTGGCTAGACAGGTTTATGAAGATCCTTCAATTTCGAGTATGTTTGACTGTCGTCTTTGGGTCTATATAGGTGCTAAATGTCAATTAAAAGAAATCATGCTTGAAGTTTTATCTAAATTGGATATTCTTGACAATATTGATGAAACACATGTGATGGGGCATAAGGAATTATCGGAGTATGTTAGGAGAAGTTTGAAAGATAGGAAGTACCTAGTTGTGTTGGATGACATATGGAGCAAAAAAGTATGTTATGAGTTGGATGAGCTTTTTCCCTATAATAGAAATGGCAGTAGGATCTTGCTGACAACTACGATACGCGATGTTGCTTGTTATCATTCTCTTAATGTTCGTGTTCGGAAGCGCTTCCTGAATAAAGAAGAAAGTTGGTGTCTTCTTCGTGGGAAGGTGTTTGCTGAAGAAGACTCATGCCCTCCTCAACTCGAGGAAGCTGGAAAGAAGATTGTTGAGAAGTGTGAAGGGCTTCCTCTGGCGATCATTGCCCTCGCCAAGCACCTATCTAAAGCTGACAAGACGCCAGACAACTGGACGGTAGCAGCGGAAGAAATTTCAGCTATCTACCTTGCAGATGATGTAATGTTAAAGAAACTAATGTTGAGCTACAATCAGTTACCGCAAGATTTGAAAGCTTGCTTTCTCTATCTGGGAGTTTTCCCATGTGGTTATGAGATCCCTGTCTCCAAGCTCATCAAGTTGTGGTGTGCGGAAGGATTTCTTCAACGACATAAGTGGGATATCTTAGAACATACTGCCATGGACTGTTTGTTAGGCCTTGTGGACAGAAATGTTACTCTGACCAGCGCTCTAAGCTCTTCTCGCAAAATTAAGACCTGCAAAGTCCATTCTGTCTTTTGGTATTTATGTACCAGACTAGCTGAGGATGAGCTTTTCTATATCATGAAAAGTAATGCAAATCAACGTATAGAGCGGCAGCGTCGACTTTGCATCCATAACAATGCCTTATTTGGAATCAAAGATATGCGCAAGTCGATGGCATCCGTTTCAAATGCACGTTCGCTTCTATGTACTGGTCCCCACCATGAGTATCCAGTACCAAAATGTTTAGGTTTTAGTTTGCTAAGGGTACTAGATGCAGCTACGATCCGCTTCTATGAGTTTCCAGTTGAAGTAGTGGAACTCATTTATTTAAGGTACCTTGCTTTCACTTATAATGGAAAGCTCCCAGCCTTCATATCCAAACTCCAAAATCTTGAGTACTTGATTGTTCAACAATATCTAAGCATCTTATCTTCTGAGGCTTGTCGGTCATATCTACCCATAGAGATCTGGGATATGAAAAAATTGAGGCATCTCCAAGTCATGGGAAGTGACCTACCAGATCCCAATCCTGACAGTGTTCAGTTGTGGCATCTCTCAACACTTTCAGGTATTAGTGCTCGTAGCTGTACCAAAAAGGTTTTTGAAAAACTACCGAATCTTGAGAAATTAGGAATTCAGATTGAACTAGCACTAGATGCTCCTACAAAACCCTTGTGTTGCTTTGATCATCTTTCTTGTCTCTATGAACTCAAGTCACTCAAATGTGTCATCGTCAACCCTAAGGTTGTTGCTCCACCGCAGCTTCCCGATTCAATTTTTGAATTTCGAGATCTTAGAAAGGTAACTTTGAGTGGCCTCGGATTTTCTTGGAACTACATGAGTGGCTTTGCTAAATTGCCTCGGCTGGAAGTGCTCAAATTGCGATGCAATGCCTTCCGAGGCCCGGTGTGGAAAACCGATGTACGATTCGAGAGCCTCATATATTTGCTACTTGAAGATGTTGATCTAGAGAAGTGGCATGCCGATAGTAACAGCTTCGAATTGCTTGAGTGCCTAAGCATTCGGCACTGCTACAAATTGAAAGAGATCCCTTTGGCACTTGGAAAGATGTTGCGATTTGGGACAACCCCAACTCTAAAAACGATCGAGCTAGTTGACTGTGGTGAGTCTCTTGTAGCTTCTGCAAAACAAATACTTGATGAACAAGTGAAGCTTGGCAATGAGTTCCTTCAAGTTTGTGTCGAGTCTTCAGCGGATGACAGGAAACTGAAGTCATGAGTATATACAACACCATGGGCTCAAAAGGCAAGTCTAATTCAGCTTCTATTTAGTTATTCAGAGCACAATTATATCTTGTGTGAATGTATAGATGTGTGTGTGGTTTAAAGTAGAATAGAAAAACTACAAAAATAAAAGGGAAATTCTAGTCCATATTCAGTTTGGATGAAATTAAATACATGATAGATGAGTTTGAAGTTGTCATATTGTGTAGGGATAATTACATCAATGTACACCTTCTGACTGTTTACACAACCATCCTGCCATTTGTATGATTACAAAAAGTCAAAAATAAATAAATAAATATATATGTTTATTTTACTTTAATATATTTATATATCGTAAATGATGCACATACTTAAATTTTTATATGCATTACTTCTCTATTTAAAAAAATAATCACTATATATTTTTTATTTATCAGTCTTAGTCGTTGTATATTCTACACACACATACATATAGTGTGTTTTAATTTTTTGTATGTGTTTGTTATGTATGTATATGATTATCTTGACCCAAAATTTACTTATACTAAAAAAAATGCATATATTGCAAAAGTGGAACAATTATAATTATAATATTAAATAATAATTAAAAAGTGGAAAGATATTTATTTTTTAACTATATTCTTTTACTTTGTAAAAATAATAATGTTTATTTATAAAGTGCCTATTAAATTTAGTTAATATATTCTTATTATAAGTTTATTTTATTATTACAATGTAATAATTTATTAGGATAATATAAATCACGTGCAATACACGTGCTTCTGACTAATAGTATAAAATATCCAAAACTATAAAAATACAGATAGTGTAAGGGTAATTTGGCCTGAAGATTTAATTCAAGAAAGTAAATAGTATATTCATGAGTTTTCAGAGTAAATATTGAAGCATATTTGTACAGTCGACAGAGATTGTGTACCTAATCCTTGTAAATATTCTATGGACTGTGTACCTAATCCTTATAAACAACAGCCTAATTTTTATTTTGATTATTTCTATTATATATATATATATGATGTTCACTAATTTAATTATTTATTTATTCACATAATTAGTTAATGAAGCAAGTTATCATTAAAAAAGAAACATTCACAACGGAAATCATGACATCCAGGGGGGGGGGGGGTAAGTGGACAATTAAAAGGGTTAAAATACACTTTTTCCATTCAAGTATTTCTGACGTAATACTTACTCTCTAAATTAACAAATGTAAGACTCATTCCCATAGTTCGAATAAAATTGTCTTTCATGTCTTTTAATTTTTGATCATTTTACCGATAAAAAGACTTTATTTTGTCAAACACCCTAACATCTTATAAGATGTATGTAAAAAATATTTTATAAATTTTAACAATCTTATTTTATTCAAACACTTTAGGGTTTATTTTTAAAATAAGATACAACATCTTATAGGTTTCTAAAACATCATATAAGAACACCCTCTTAAACAGATGTTACACTCTTCTTGACTAAAAATAAATAATATAATTTAATTCAATTTTTTAAGAATAATGTATCCAACATTTAAGTTGATAGAAAGGAGCAATTATTTAAAAAATGCAAAAAAAAAAAAAATTAAAAAAAATCGAAATTGGTGTCTTCTGATACCAATTTCGTAAATAGACAAAGACGGGGTCTCAACCCCCGTCTTCTAAACCCAGCCTTCACAGCCTTCAAACCCCGTCTCTCTTGATACCGGATGGAGTGTCAACCTCGCTGACACTCATTAAAGATCCCCGTCTTTAATGTGTGTCAGCGAGGCTGACACCTCGCTGAACTTTGCCAGAAGACGGGGGTTGAAACCCCGTCTTTATTCAACCCCCGTCTTTGCCTATTTACGAAATTGGTGTCAAAAGACACCAATTTCGATTTTTTTTTTGTATTTTTAAAATAATTTTGCTTGATAGAAATGTATATATATATACTAATATAAAAAGAAAACTCCATTTTTACTTACAAATGAAGACTAATGACACCATCGCATTAGTCTTTGTAATATCAAAAATGCCCTTCAACTAATAAGAATAATTATTTTATTCAACTTTCCAAAATTTTCACTAATTCTTAAATAAGTTTTCTTTTCGTTTTTTTTAATGTAATGTATTGTTTTATATAGGCCAAAATGTTTTTTTAGTCCCGTTAAAAAGGGCTATTATCGATTTTAGTCCCACAATTCTTGCAGGTATCGTTTTTAGTCCCGTTAAACCCAAAAACAAACCTTTTCAGTCCCAAAATGGCATGTGCAGTGCACATGATAGACTGACGCCATTAGCTGCCCTTAACGTCCTGCACATGCACATGCCATTTTGGGACTGAAAATGCTTATTTTTGGGTTTAAGGGGACTAAAAACGACACCTGCAAGAATTGTGGGACTAAAACCGATAATGACCCTTTTTAACGGGACTAAAAAAATATTTTACCCTTTAGTTATCTAATAAAAAAATAAATTATGTTCATAAATAGAGTGAGGTTTAAAGATAATAAATGGTAGAAAAAGTAAAGGAGGGGTATTCCGTCAAGATTGATCACATCATATTTTAAAAATGAATATTTTCATATTAACAGATCATGTGCATTTTAAAGAAAATTTTGAGTATTATGTTAATTTCAACATTTATTATACATATTAAACAACAAATCAAATGTTTTTGAAATAATAATAAAATTTAAAATTCTAAAACTTCAAAACTTTGGTCAAAATTGATTCATTGGGGTCAAAGACCCCCATAATATTATATATACAATACTTTAAAGTATTACATTAGGTAGACAAAATATGAATTGACTAAAATCTATACTATATAAATGTGTGAATACTCAAATTGTTTGTTCTCCATTGTGAAAAGACAAATATACTCTCATTTAAATAGTATTAATTATTATATTACAGATTCTGGAATTTTTAACAATTCAGAATTCTAGATATTTTAAACCTCTTCCATATAAATTTTAATAACCTGCTTCTATCGTGAATCATGAATGAGCCCAATTACACAGACCTGCCACGCATTAAATTTTAATAACATTCACAAAAACTTATATTATAAAATTAGTTATAAAAAAAAATAAAATTCTATGAGAAAAATATTTAAGAGTCTTAATTGCTCTAAAGTACTTAGAGAATGAATAACATATTCAACTAAAAAAATTAATATGCCAAATAATATTTCAACACAATTACTTTGCTAGAAGAAATCTTAATTATATTAAGAAAGTTTTAATTTATCATGACACATTAAAATTCAAAATAAACTACACATGAATAATTTATAAAATACTAATATAAAGTTAAATATATATATATATATAATAATGAATAAGTTTCAAAATTTAATTATAAATTAAAATTGATATATGAATATGATATTATTAAATTAAAATTGCTTGTGAAAATTTAATTATTGAGTGAATCTCTTAGTACTTGATTTTTTTAGTATTAGATAATTCTGAATGCTTTACTTTTAAATCTATTATTTTTTATATTAATTAATTAATAGAATAAAAGTATTACAACAACAAATGACATAAAAAAATTAATTTGTAACATAATATATTATTGAATAAGAAATAGATTATACCAATCGGTGCATATGAAAATAAGATTAAGAAGTTAAACTAAAAACATATAGAATTAAACATTGCAATATAAAGGCAAAAAGTAAAATTTTATACAATAATATTTCAAAATTTAGAAGGTAATAAAGTATGTAAGTAATACTTTGAAAATATTTAATAATTAACATTAGGATCATACAATACAAAAATATTGGTAATATTGTCATCCAATTAAATTATAGTTTTATAATAATAGTAATAAATAATTAGTTTGTAATCATTAAGTGTAAATAAATTAAAAATCAACGACATTCAAAATATAGTAAAAGAAAACATATTACATACACGGACATAATATAGCAAAATCAAACAATAGCAAAGAGACACAATAAAACCTACGAATAAAAGTTGATCAATTTTATTAAAATAGAATTTCTTCTAAAATGAAATAACGAATTAATAAGTATCAAAAGTTAATTACAAATAAAATTATCAATCTGATTAAATTAGAAGTGCTATTGAAAATTTATAAAAGACCTAACTAATTGATCTTATTTTAATATTAATAGGCTAAAAATACCATGTCCTCCTCCCTTGCACCCCCAATACATTGACATTGAAGACGAGTATAAATAGTAATATAATATATAATTTAAGTTAATACCTTATCTTATTGAGTAGTAAATTAACTAACATAATTGTAGGTGCTAACGAGACATATATAACTTTTTTTATGCTTGAAAAAGTGCATAAAAGTTAACATTTGATCCACTTGTATTATTATACATGCATGCACTTAACGCCCACATGGCATTTTCTTTTAAATGTCCAGAGGGAAATTAGGTGTTATGGAATCAACATTGCTACTTTTTAATATTTATGGGAAAATAAGAAAAGTCGAATAGTAAGTAAACATTAACACAATAACAATTAAAAGTATAAAATTTTAAAATAATTATATACTAACACATTAGTACAATTACATTTTCATATTAAGAAAATTAATAAATTTTGAGAATGAATTTAGTACAATATAATAATAAATAAAAAAAAAAAAAAAATAAGCCAACGAGATTAATATATTTTTTCAGTAATAAATTTATAAAAATAACTTAAAAGTTTAAAAATCATGAGTACTAAAGAGAATAAAAATTGATATATGAATATAATATTATTAAATTAAAATTGCTTATGAAAATTCAACTATTGAGTGAATCTCTTAACACTTGATTTTTTTAGTATTAGATAATTCTGAATGTTTTACTTTTATATCTATTGTTTCTTTTATAAAGGTGAAATTGTATACAATAAAATTTCAAAATTTAGAAGCTAATAAAGCATGTAAATAATGTTTTGATAATATAAAAAAATTGATACTGAAATATGATTAACATACATTATAGGATCTTACAATACAAATATTGATACTATGGTCCAATTTGATTATAGTTTTATAACAATAGTCAATAAATAATTAGTTTGTAATAGTGTCGATAAATTAAAAATAAATGACATTCAAATATAGTAGTAAAAGAAAACATACAACACAAGCACACAAAATGTAACAAAAAATAAAATAAAATTAAACAACAAAAAATAGGCATAATAAAACCTACAGATAAAATTGATCAATTTATTTTATTAAATTTTATGTTATATTTTAATATTTATTTATAATCTCTTCTAATTTTTTAAATTAACAAGTCCTAACAATTAATTTATATATACATATTCTATACAATTATAATTTATAATAATATAATTTTATTAAAAAATTATACCAATAATTAAAAAAATATAAAAAACAATACAAATAATTACAAGCTGGAGCTCGTCAATTGAGCTCGAGCTCATTAAGTGAGATTTGAGCTCGAGCTCAAGCTCGAGCCATACCCTTCAAAATTGAGCTCGAGCTCGCCAAAAATGGTCGAGCTCGACTCGTTGCCACCCCTAGTTTGGGTGAAATTAAATACATAATAGATGAGTTTGAAGTTGTTATATAGTGTAGGGATAATTACATTAAAATGTTTACACAACCAACCCTGTCATTTGAATTATTACAAAAATCATTCCTGACAGTAAAAAAAAAAAAACACAGGAGCAATTTGTGTAATGATGTTGACGTTTTCAAGAAGTGTATGCATAATTTTTCAAAAAATAGGGGTGGTTTATGTAAATTATATTGATATTTCTGGTGGATATATATATAATTATTCAAAAATAAAAGTGATTTGCATAAATAAACTATAGATTTGGATACAAATTAATGTAATTATCCCTAGAATATAATACTCGGAATAATTTTGTATGTTATGTGGCGATATTTTTCTTCTGTACAATACTCATAATAGTGTTAAGAATTGAAATCATTCATCTCTCTCTCACACACACATGCATGTAACCTTAAAACACGAGTTAAACTATTAGATACTCAACTCAAAATAGATATCTAAGCATTAGTTTCACCTTGTTCTATTAGTAACCATAACCAATCACTTCCTCTTTTTTTCTTTTTTTTTTTCTTTTCCTTCTAAGGATAAACTACAATGAGCTCATATAAGACTTTGCATACTTACAAATACTTTATTATTGTTTGGAATATTAGCAATACCTCTATGATTTTAACAATCATCGATTAGCCCAATCCGTTAATCTATGTTAAGTTTTCATCCACTTTTGTGGTAAACTGACTAAAATGTCCTTTTAAATTATGAAATATATATAATTTTACCTTTTTAAAGAAAAGATCGAATTTTTTTTATAGATTAAGTGGATAATTTTATTTTATAATTTTTAAAATTTTTCCATCTCCCCCACTTTTTTTTTATATTTTTCAATTTTTTTAAAGAAATACAATAATAGCAAAATAGATAATTTTAGGCTTTTTTTTTTTCGAAAATTACATAATTTTATCAAATATTAGAGGAGTATTGATAATTTTTTAAAACAACAAAAGAGTATTTGTAATTATGTCAAATTTTAAGGGAGCTCACTTTAACGTGTCCTTTTTCTAATCATGAAATGTGCATAATAGGACTTCCACCTGCGTCCAATTCAATCAAACTCATTCAACTTGAATTTTATTTTGACAATTACATTAACTGAGTCACAATTTCAAACTTGATAAAAAAACATCAAGGGTTAATAACGTTTTACCACAGTTAAAATATGCCATATGTCGCAAAAAAGAGCCTTATTTATATTTGAAACTTATCAAAATGACCCGTTTCGTTAGGCGCTGTTAGCGTCAGGCTGAACCTTGTATAGAGGTAAAGGGAAAAATGCAATTGCCTCCTTTGTGATATGTAAAATGTGCAAAAAATTTCCTATAAAAAAATAAATAGTAATTTATCCCCTGTGTTTTAAAAAATAGATCAAAAAACCCCCTAAAAATTGATCAAAAAACCCCCTGTGAGGGGTTTGTTTGTTGCATGTAGAATAACACAAGAGGGTAAACTGCTAGTTATTTTTTCACAAGGGGGTAATTGCTCTTTTTGATTAACACATGGAGGACAAATTGCATTTAACCCTAGAGGTAAATAAAATGTGAAAGTATAATACTCCACCAATATAACGTGTCCTTTTGTTTTTTCTTTTGATAAATTGAAATTTCATTAAGCAATCACAATCTGATCAGGGGGTTTTGGGCCCTTGTCACAAAAGATATTGGAGGGGAAAATAGGTGGGGGTACTGGCCCATCCCAATTGGCTCCATGAGCCTATTTGGCAAGTCCATGGGCCATCCCATTACAAAACTTAGGAATTTTTCTCAATAACCAATTGGGCCTGGTGTTCCAAATGTTTTTTATGGTTTGTACATCAAATTGAGCAGTGAAATCAGCCTCTGCAGTTTTCCAGAAATTCATTTAATTGCTTCCAGTGAGTCGGATTCGAAAATGACATGCTCCTTGTTGGCCCTATGCATTGTTTCAGTCGTCATTCGAATAGCACGAAGCTCAGCAGAGTCCTTTTTCTAATCATGAAATGTGCATAATAGGATTATATAACTTGTTCTGGTTGCTTTGTACCCTAGAGCCCAGTGGTAGTTGCATACACAAGATATTACGACCCAATGGGTTTTGTAATTCTTATTATAATGTGATGTAATCAATATTATAACTGTGGTAGTGACACCTCCTGTGCATATTTATTATGGGTTTGTAGTAGTTTTTTATGTGGGTTTTGTACCTTTATTTGGAGCGGTTATTTAAACAGTGTTCGTATCATCTCGTGTAGCTGCTTTACATGCGATTTTTATAACGGTCTTCTATTTGTCCTTTGTAACGGTCATTGGAACATCCCTATTTGTGTGTTGGTGTATTCCTAGAACCGATACTAAAGCCATTACAAAATTTTATTTTAATTTTTTAAAAAAATTATAAGGATTTTTATGTTTCACTACAAAAAAAATTAATTTATTGTATCAGTTTTTGAAACGGCTAAATTAAATGTTGGAACGACTTTTTAAATTTTGCACTTGTTTTTGTAATGGCCAACCCTTCCGCGCCAAAAACATGAATTACAAAATAATTGTAATGGCACACAGGTAAGCCGTTACAATTTTTACCGGCCTTTGTAACGGCCACATAAACCATTACACACGTTGACCTAAAGCAGGAAATGATTTTGTATCTCCATTTGGAAAGGCCAAGGTGAATTAATAAAATAGTTAATTGGTACAACTTTTGTTACAAAGAATGTGATAGCAGTGTATCACTATTGGACCAGTCTTTTCAGCTGCATTTGTAACGATTAGGCTTTTCATTATAACGTTCTTTGTACTTCTTATTGTAATTTGCACGTAACTAATATTGTAATGGTTGTTGTGACACCTCCTGCGCATGTTTATTATGAGTTTGTAGCAGTTTTTGAAGCGATTTTTGTACCTCTCTTTGGAGCGGTTATTTAAACAGTGTTGTATTATTTCTTGTAACTGCTTTAAATGCGATTATTGTAATGGTGTTGTATGTGTCTTTTGTAACGGTCATAGGAACGTCCCGGTTTGTGTGTTGGTGTATTCCTAGAAATCATGCTAAAGCCATTAAATAATTTTATTTTAATCTTTTTTGATATAATATTAATTTAACTTTTGTTTATTTATAATATTAATTTTTATAATTTATTGTTTAATTTATTGAACATGAAAATGTATCGAATTTTGGTAGCAAGAAGAAATACAAATGTAAATAACAAAATTAAAATTGTCTTTACAAAATTATTTTTAAAATATAAATACAAATTTCGAAAAGAAAAAGATAAAAACCACAAAACCCAACCCTAATCTAGATCCGGATCGAGCTCCCCGTCTTCTGCCTCATCGTCGTCCTCCGGGGGATAGATTGGATCTTGGGACGGTGTCGTCGGTGGAGGCTCAGACCTCTCGATCATCAGACGCAGCACAATCTCCTTGAGCCTGCTGACCTGATCATCGAGGTCTGACCGTTGCTCTTGTGGTGGCCGGGGCGGTGGAGCAGATGACAAGCTCGACTGCGAGGGTCCAGCAATCGATTGATGGGCCTTGGAGCCGAGTCCGAATACCCGACCCCTCTTCTAGCCGCCCGCCATCCACATCTGGTTCTCGGTCATGGCCACCGACCTTTGAGAAGAGGATGGAGGATCTGGTTGATGATTTGGTGGCTGGGTTTGTCGATGTACATATAATTATTCAAAAATAGAAGTGGTTTGTGTAAATAGACTATAAGTTTTGGTACAAATTAATATAATTATCCCTAGAATATAATACTCGTGAACAATTTTGTATGTTATATGGCGATATTATTTCTTTCGCTACAATACTCATAATAGTGTTAAGAATTTGAAATCATTCATCTCTCTCTCTCACACACACACATATGCATATAACCTTAAAACACGAGTTAAACTATTAGATACTCAACTCAAATCACTTCCTCTGTTTTTCTTTTTTCTTTTTTTTTCTTCTAAGGATAAACTACAATGAGCTCTGTAGGCAGATAAAATTTATTGTCAATTATTTATTGACATGTGCTATATATTTTTCCATCAATTTTATATTTTTTATAAAATGAAATATTTATTGATAGATAAAATCAAATATTGCCCTGTATGGAATTGAAGTATTTAAGGCAATCTGAATATTGCCTTGCCAACAAAGGAACCAAATACCATTGATTTGATAATTCTAGATCACATCTTGTGATTAGGAAAATATATGCCAAACAAAACATAAAGAGTCAATCAAATTGTGCCACGTCATCAAGTAAATATGGCAAAGTCTTCCACCCTACAACTATAAATAGGGGTGCTTTTCCAGCAATTGAAGACACACAAACAATTGAAGACAATTGAAGGCATAAGCAAGAGAGCATTCAAAGAAGTCTCAAATTCCTCTCAAGCACAAATCAGGGGAGATCCACGGTGTTCAAGGCTAAAATCAAGGTGTTCGTTGTGAAAATCATCGAAATCTAACGTTTGATTCGAGAACAAGTCGAAGGACTCACGGATCAACGTTCACAAATCCACCTTGGCGGAAGATCAAAGCTTCAATTCCACCAATAGACACAAAAAGTTCAAGTTCTAAATTTATAGCGTTTAATTCGGGAATAAGTCAAAAGATCCCCCAAATTAACATTATTGAAGATCTAAGTCAATGCTGAAGGAGATTAAAACATCAAGTTCCACCTCATAAGTTGCAGAAATTGAAGATCGTATTCTTGAAGTGAAGAATCAGAGACTTCAACTAGAGATTTCGCACCCACAAGATATTTGATTAAATTCAAAATCATTTGTAATATTTTTCTTGTTTCAATAAATTTAGAAACACGAAATTTGCGTTACAAATTTCTGGTGTGCCCAGTGGGACCATCTCTACCTCTCATCTCTTCATCAAAGTTTTGAAGTTTCACAATGGCCGCCAACAAGATTCCGGCGCTCAAAGTTGCTGCTTCAAGTTCAAATGACAGTATCAAAGTTAGCACCAGAAGTATGTCGAAAAAGTTACAAACATATCATGAGATGACTTTCCATGAAGTTGTTGAGAAGGATCTACTCCATCTTAGCAAAACTAACGAAGACGATGGAGACTTGAAGGATGACTCCTCTTCATCTACTCCTCGCTCGACATCATGTGTAGCTCCCGTCATGGTGAAAAATACTATGACCTTGGAGGAGCAAATTGCAAGTTTGATGAGGGCTATAGAGGGTCTAGCAAAGCATGTTCAGCAGCAAGACTCTCAAATCAGCAAATTAATGAACAAGATCGACAATACTGACACCAGTCATGTGGTCGGAAAACAAGTTGTGGGACATGACGAAGCCGAAACATCCCTAAAGCAACAAACTAATGAAAGGGAGAATTTATCAACACAAGAGTTGAAAGTCTCCTCAAAAGGGTTGATTCCCGTTAACCAACTGAAAGAGTTCATCATGGGGACTATCAAAGACAGACTCGATGGAGGCTCTAAGTCGTCTATGACTTACACAAAGCCCTATACACAAAGAATTAATAATCTGAAGATGCCAGTTGGCTACCAACCTCCCAAGTTTCAACAGTTTGATGGCAAGAGCAATCCAAAGTAACACGTGGCTCACTTCATTGAGACATGCAATAATGCGGGGACTTATGGAGATCACCTCGTGAAATAATTTGTCCGATCTTTGAAAGGAATGCATTTGACTGGTACACTGACTTGGAAGCCAACTCAATTGACAGTTGGGGGCAACTGGAACAAGAGTTTCTCAATCGCTTTTACAGTATCATAAGGACAATTAGCATGATCGAGCTCACAAACTCGCACCAATGGAAGGAAGAATCCGTGATTGATTATATCAACCGTTGGAGAAATTTGAGCCTCAGTTGCAAAGATACTTTGTCTGAAACTTCTGCAATTGAGATATGCATCCAAGGAATGCATTGGGGACTTTGCTACATACTTCAGGGAATCAAACCAAAAACTTTTGGAGAATTAGCAACCCGTGCCCATGCCATTGAGATAAGAATAAATATTGACGAACAAGAACACTTGAGCGTTGGCATTAATGAAGATGGACAAGAAGAAGATGTCGCATCATACTGAAAATCTTAATTATGCTCCTCGATAAGAGCCTAAACTGTCAATTAAGCTCCCTGATAAGAGCCTAAACTGTCAATAATGCTCCTAGAATGAGGTTAAACTATCAAAACTCCCAACTGAAATTCCTTCAAGCACTCCTTGTTACGAGTATAAACTATCTACAAATTCAAATGAAGACTCCTTGATACGAGTATAAACTATCTACAAATTCAAATGAAAACTCCTGGATACGAGTATGAACTATCTACCATTTTCAAATTCAAATGAAGACTCCTTGATATGAGTATAAACTATCTACAAATTCAAAACTCCTTGCTACGAGTATAAACTGTATGTAGATTCAAATGAAGACTCCTTGATACGAGTATAAACTATCTACCATATTCAAATTCAAATGAAGACTCCTTGATATGAGTATAAACTATCCACAAATTCAAAACTCCTTGATACGAATATAAACTATCTCTCAAATTTAAATTCAAATGAAGACTCATTGATACGAGTACAAACTATCTACAAGTTCAAAAAAGTCAAATGAAGACTCCTTGATACGAGTATAAACTATCTATCAAATTCAAAAAAGTCAAATGAAGGCTCCTTGATATGAGTATAAACTACCTACAAATTCAAAATTAAAGGCTCCTTAATACGAGTATAAACTATCTATATATATTTATATTTGAACTATGTTATGACTTGATCCTCTCAACGGGGTACTTAGGTAGCTTGAAATTTATTTTTCAAGTTTAGTCGCATGTTAAAAAAAAGAGAGAAAGAGAAAGAAAAGGATGAAGAAGAAGAAGAAGAAGAAGAAGAAGAAGAAGAAAGTGGAGGAAATAAAATCTCGTGCGAAGAAATAATTTCGAGACATGTTCACTCTTTCGCTTTGTTGCAATTCGTGAACAAGTCTCGAGGGGGCATTTGTAGGTGGGCAAAATTTATTGTCAATTATTTATTGACATGTGTTATATATTTTTTCATCAATTTTATATTTTTTATAAAATGAAATACTTATTGATAGATAAAATCAAATATTGCCCTGTATGGAATTGAAGTATTTAAGGCAATTTGAATCTTGCCTTGCCAACCAAGGAACCAAATACCATTGATTTGGTAATTCTAGATCACATCTTGTGATTTGGAAAATAAATGTCAAATAAATCATGAAGAGTTAATCAAATTGCGCCACGTCATCAAATAAATATGACAAAGTCTTCCACCCTACAACTATAAATAGGGGTGCTTTTCCAGCAATTGGAGACACACAAACAATTGAAGACAATTGAAGGCACAAGCAAGAGAGCATTCAAAGAAGTCTCAAATTCCTCTCAAGCACAAATCAATGGAGATCCACGGTGTTCAAGGCTGAAATCAAGGCGTTCGTCGTGAAAATAATCCAAATCCAACGTTTGATTCGAGAACAAGTCAAAGAACTCATAGATCAACGTTATCAAAGCATAAATCCACCTTGGCGGAAGATCAAAGCTTCAATTCCACCAAGAGATACAAAAAGTTCAAGTCAAGTCTTCCAAATTTATAGCGTTTAATTCGTGAATAAGTCAAAAGACCCCCCAATTAACGTTATTGAAGATCTAAGTTAACGCCGGAGGAGATTAAAACGTCAAGTTCCACCTCAAAAGTTGCAGAAATTGAAGATCGTATTCTTGAAGTAAGAATCAGAGGCTTCACTAGAGTTTCGCACCCACAAGATATTTGATTAAATTCAAAATCATTTGTAATATTTTCTTGTTTCAATAAATTTAGAAACACGAAATTTGCGTTACAAGCTCATATAAGGCTTTGCATAATTACATATACTTTATTATTGTTTGGAATATTTGCAATACCTCTTTAACAATCATTGATAACCTAATCCGTTAGTCTCTGTTAGGTTTTCATCCACTTTTGTGGTGAACTGACCAAAATATCTTTTGGACTATGAAATATATATATATATAACTAGTACAAAACCCGTGCCAAAGCACGGGGAATATTTTCAATTTAAATCATGACTATAATAATAAATATTCAAAATATATACTTATAAAGTTGAAAAAAATTATCTATCTTTGTATATTAGGTCTAATAAAAATTATGTAAAATATAAGTTTTCTTGAATTGAATGAGCTATCGTTAATTATTTAGAAAAATATCCATACAATCATAGATTGTTATTTTTTTTTAATCGTTTTGATTATAAATTGCTTATGTTATAGTATTGTTGGTGGAGTATAGCCGCAATTCATTTTATACATTTGATCTTCTATGAGTGTCAATACTTAATTTATGTCTCCTTGGCTGCAGATAAAGACATATCCTAAATTTTCAACAACAATTTATTTTGTGCTTTATTTTATTCATCAATAATTCTTACATTAAATATGTGCTCTTTACACCAACATCAAAATCTACTTTATTCAGAATAACATATACGTCTTTAATTTTTTAACTTAGTCTGCTTCAATGAGTGCAAAGAATAAGAATTGACACACCCCTGCGACGATTTATGCACTCTTAACCAAGAAACCAGCATTAATTAGTTATCAAAATGATGAAGTTCAGGCCATAAAAACCAACTATAGTTTAAGCATGTAAGTATCTATTTGCTTGTGAGAAGAGATTGACTTGAGTTTCAATTAATTATTTGATTTTAGTTTATCTAGTCATTTATTTGATTTTATATTTAAAGCATATAAGTGGATTTGCTAAAGAGTAGTTTGAAATTTTTATCATTGCAATTCGAAAACATCAGTGAAATTAAACTTAGCCTAGAATTATTAAAAAGTGAATAAAGATTAAGCTTAGCCTACCTTGTAAGCAAATATATTTTATTTTTATTTAAATTAGATAAATGTTAGATTATTTGATTTAATAAAGATTTACAAATTTGTTCAGGTAAATTGGTTAGGGATACAATCTAAAATTCAAACTTATTTTTACATCTTTCAATATCTTTTTTGTGATTATTATCATATTAAATTTTAATTTCTACAATATAAAAATTTGCTTTATTTATAATTTTTTATTTTATTAGTTTTTATAGACCATAGTTCTCCAGTATCTCTTTGAATTATATTTTGCCATGTAAGAAATTTTTTTATTTTGTTTTAGTGTTGATAAATGATTTGAATGTATCCGAAAAATAAATTAGTTAGGGAGACAATTAATCTAAAATTCATTTTAAAATTAAATAATACTCTTATATTTTTAATATTCACTAATTATTTTATTTCTAAGTTTTGAATTATTTGTCAATTACTCGTTTTATTTTAAATTTTGAATTATTTGTAAATTTTATTTTGGAACTTAAAAAAATGTCATTGATCTTTAGGCTCCTTTAAATATCCATGGAGGAAAGCGTTTTTCACATCCAATTGACGAATATTCCATCCTTTTGTTATAGCAACGGACAAAATAAGACAAATAGTACCTGGTTTTACAACAGGAGAAAAAGTCTCTACAAAATCAATCCCATCAATTTGATTAAATCCCTTGGCAACAATTCGTGCTTTCCAGTGATCCAAACTACCATCTGCTTTAAGCTTATCCTTGTACACCCACCGACATCCAACAACATTCATGTTTGATCTCCGTGGCACGAGTTCCCGTGTGTGATTTTCATAAAGCGCATCCAACTCTTCTTTTATGGCAAAAAGCCAGCCTGGATGCTTAAGAGCAGAACGAATCGCCTTGGGTTATTGGGGAATAGTAATATCCAGTAAGGCATACTTAGGATTTGGTTTATAAACACCTTTCATGGACCTGGTAGTCATACGTTGCAGTTCATCGGTGGAAGATGGAGTAGTCAATTGACCGTCAAATTCATTTTGGATGTTTGATATGCTTGATATTGAGTTTCCTTGTTGCTGCTTAAAATGATCTATAGATTGAACTGATTGACTTGATGCATCTTGTAGATCCTCTTGAATTGGTTGGTCAGTTGCTTCATTAGTATCTGCAACATCCAGTGCTAGAGTGTAAATGATTAGAGTATGCACAACATTCATCTAAAGGCACATGCCCTTCTATAGGAATAGAATCAATATTTTGAGAAAAGAGTTTAGTTGTAGGGTTGTTCTTATCCTTTGTCACATGATCACATTCACCAATCCATTCTTGGAATGTACACAGGTCATCGCTAACTTTTCTTATATCATGAAGAGAGCCTGGATTTAGAAATAGAAACAAAGATTCATCAAAGATTACATGCCATAGCTCTTCATGTTGGAGGGTTATGCAACTATAGCCTTTGTGTTTGTTACTATGTCCCAAAAACACACATGGTAGAGATCTAAGCTCCAATATTTTTTTAGCATATCCACCAAGATAAGGGAAACAACGACAATCAAGGACATGTAACGTAGAGTAATCAGAGATTTTTCCATAAAGACGAGAAAATGGTGATTCCATGTTCAATACCATAGAGGGAAACGATTTATTAAACATACTGCAATAGTAAAGCATCGATCCAATACCATTTGGGTATATTTGCATGAATCATCATTGTAAGTCCAAGTTCTCTGATGTTTCTATGCTTCCTTTCAGCCATTCCATTTTGCTTCGAAGTTTTTCATAAGCTGCCTGCAATCTGATTCCATGTTAATCCAGAAATTTTAGGAATTTCTTATTAGTGTACCCTCCCCCTTCATCACATTGAAAGATTTTAATACTTTTCTCGAATTGGCACTTCACAAATGTATAAAAGTGAGTAAAACAAGAGAAGAAATCAAATTTTCTTTTCATGGGATAGAACCAAGAGAAGCGAGTGCAATCATCAATAAAAACAACATAGTAACGAAAATTTTGCGTTGAGCAAATCGGCGCTGGTCCCCACACATCTAAATGAATTTTCATAAAACGCTCTTTAGAATCATCATATACAGAAGAAGTAAAGGATAGTCGATAAGATTTTCCCGTTTGACAACTGTTGCAAACAGGTTGGTCTTTATTTCCAGAAACATCAAATGAACTTATTCTTAATAAGAAATTCAATTATTTTCTTGTTTGGATGTCCAAGCCTCTAATGCCACATACCTCACTTTTCCTTCAGAATCTATTGAAAATAAAGCAACTTTATCTCGGTCAAGAGCATAGAGATTTCCTCTTCTACTCCCTGTTGCCTTTACTTGGTTCATTCTCCTGTCCTTTATCAGACAACCACCCGAAGTGAATTCAAAGACATATCGATATTAAGAAGTCAATTGACTTACTGATATAATATCTTTCTTTATGTTAGGAACAAGAAGTATGTTGTTTAGAGATAAAGAATCACCATAGGTAGTAATATTTGTGTCACCAACATGTGTAATTGGCAAGCATTCTCCATTTCCAACAATTACACAATCTATACCATTCTAAGGTTTAAGATTAAACAATTTACCTGCGTCTCCAATCATGTGGGATGTAGCTCTAGTGTCAAGGAACCAATCTGACATTTGATTTTCATTGAGAGAGAGTGCATCAAATTCTTTAAGAATGTCCGCGGGCTGAAATGAATGGTTAAACCTGTTGTAGCATTCAAGTGCACTGTGGTTTGGCTTTTGTTAGATTTGACAAATGACCACATTTTCAATATTTTCTTTCGATGAACCATGAGTATGTTCAATCGAGCGACAAGTTTTCGACTGCACTGTGACGTTTGTCCCACGAAAGCTAAACACTTCTGTGCATGACCAGGCCAGACATGCTTTAGGAAGTTAACATTTTTCACTTCCCCTGTTACTCGTCTGAGTGTTATTCACATATCGAAAAAAAAAAAAAAAAAGTGTGCATTTATACAATACAAAAGGATGGTCATACTTGATAAATGTACGAATGTTTCAATTTCATTCTTTTCTTTATAGTTTTTTTAGAAAATAAAAACTTATCAATATATAACATGATAGTATATTTTTCATTAACGTAAATGCCAACCTGATAGAAGAGTCCTATATAGCTTCTTTCACTGATGCATTACCAAACAATTTTTTTTTTATTCTTTTGCTTTTTTGATGTTTAATTCCACATCGCTTATGTATTTTTCTTTTTGTATTTTAGTTGATCTTCTTTTTATAATCTTTTAAGTTTTATTTTTACTTTTTTATGATGAATCTACTATGAAGTATTCTTATATTTACTTCTTAAATTTTTTTAATTTGTTTATTTGTCCTTATGATTACATCTTTTGTATTTACTTAAATTTTTTTTGAATTTTTATTTTCGAATTATCTTTTTTTTCTTTTAAGTTTCATAGATTACTTTTGTTTGTTTCATTGATTAACGATTTTTCTATTTAAATATTTATCTTTAGCTACAATAAACCGTTTATATTATTTCTATTTAATTTTGTTATTTTTTTAATAGTCATGATTTCTTTATTTGACCACTAAATAAATATATATTTTTATCTAATAAAAGTTCATCAATATCTTTCTTTTTCAATTCCAATCAGAAAAAATTAACTAAAATATTGCATTCATTACCCCTCTTTTTCATGTGATAAGACATAATTGTGAATATTTTGCTTAAATTAGTTTTTATGTATTTATTGTATAAAATTTTTCTAATGTTTCAAGTTTGGTTCATTAAATTTGATCACTACAAAAAAAATACGGGAATAGGAACGGTAAGGTATGACCGTTTCAGTTACCGTTCGACGTAGGAACGCTTTTAGGAACTGTTGTGGAACGGTAAACCATTGATGACGTCACAGTCGTGCTAATTGTAATAGAAATTAATAAGAACGGTTGGACCGTTCCTATTAGAGTGCCAAAAATGGCGAGCCAATTTGTACACCTATAACCGTTCCTAAAGGGGACCTGATATATGTTGGACCTCAATTTGGAACACATGTGTGAGATTTGGAACGGTAGGCCGATCGGGAACACTGACCGTTACTGTATGTGTTCCAAAGACCGTGTCAATTTGTACCGGTTGGCTGACAGTTCCAACATGTAGTCCTACAGGAGGCCCTTTTACGCCATGGGGAAAAACGTGATGCAATTACCGTCCCAAATTACAGGTATATAGTAAGTGAAATCATGTTACAAGTACCAGTCCAAATTACCGTTCCTAATATGCGCTAACGGTCATATTACAACTGTAACTTTACCGTTCCTGCTACCTCTCCTGAGACCGTTCCTAAAGCTGGAACAACGGCTATATTTCAACGGCTAGTTTTGTGTTCCAAATAGTATACCAATGACCATTCCAATGTTTTCTATATATATGTCCCCCTTCTTTGTCATTGTTCTTATACTTACTCTCCAACTCATTTTGTATTTGTAACTCCCCCCCCCCCCCTTGATTCTTTATATGGAAAATCGAAAATATCAATTACCGAGCGTGAATTTTGTATTGATATTGATAGGTGTTTTGCTCAGGCAAGTATGCAAAATTCTGTTATTTTTGCATATATATATAATTACTCTCGTCATTTAATCGTTGTTGTGAATTATACGTAGGACCAATCATGTTAAGACAGTTGAGGAAAATGGATGTATGATCGAGACGTCCTAGGTGTGACGCCGGAGTTTGAGGATGATGTTACAACATTTTTAGAATGGGCCCAGTCTCAGCGTGCATATATGGACGGGGATAAGATAAAGTGTCCCTGCCGGAAATGCAAAAACGAATGGTTCAAAATACCAGACGAGGTAAATTTTGATTTGTGTATGAAAGGGTTTATGCCAGAGTATTACAATTGGACTTCGCATGATAAGGAGAGGGTGCAGGAATACTTTGAAGCATTGACAACGCCCCCTCTGCAGCAGCAGCAAACGCCATCCGTTCAGGAGGAGGGTAGTTCGCATTGGGGTGATGCGGCTCAGATGGATTGGGCGCAGAGGATGGTATTCGATGCCGCCGGGCCGTCATTCTGGTCTTCGTACAACCAGGAGGGACCGACAGATGATGGTACTCGGTATTGTCCATCTGATGTGGGTCCTAGTTCATATTACGATTCGGGGCCCTATGATTATGTGTCTGGCTTGTCAGACTGTTTTTTTGATGTAGTTTACGCTGCGGACCAACCTTTGTGGAATGGCTGCACCACCTCTCAGTTGGCATCAATTGCCTCTTTGGTGAATATCAAGGCCGAAGGGGTTTTTCCGAGCATACATATGATCTGTTATGCCAGTGGGCTGATATTGTAATGCCCCGCGATCACACTTTTCCCGCCGATTATTACAATACGAAGAAATTGATAAGAGAATTGGGTTTACCAGTTCAGAAGATTGATGCTTGCAAAAATGGTTGCATGTTGTGCTGGAAGGACGATATTGATTTGGAATATTGCAAGTTCTGTGGAGATGCTAGGTACAAGCTCACCAGGGACAGAAATCCTAAACGCAAGAAGTCCCCGTATGCCATTCTTAGGTATCTACCGATTACCCCTCGGCTGCAGAGGTTGTATGCGTCGGAGGTCACAGCAGAGCATATGACTTAGCATGCGAGCCATCAGACGGAGGACGGATCCATATGTCATCCGTCCGATGCAGAGGCTTGGAAGGATTTTGACCGGACGTATCCTGATTTTGCAGCTGAACTGAGGAATGTTAGACTTGGGTTGTGCATGGATGGGTTTGCACCGCACGTTCAGTATGGTAAAACTTACTCATGTTGGCCCGTGATACTTACACCGTACAATCTCCCACCTTACTTCGTCAATGGTTTCAATTTCCAGATCCTATGCTCAACAACACTAAATGTGGCCAAGATAAAAGAATTAGAAGATAGTGTAGCCGTCATCATGTGCAACCTCGAGAAAATTTTTCCTCCTTCCTTTTTCGACTCAATGGAACATCTAATTGTTCACCTTCCATATGAGGCGTGCGTTGGGGGCCCCGTGCAATACAGGTGGATGTACCCATTTGAAAGGTAATTAAATAATTAATACTGTTAAATATATACTTATTATTTGCATTTTAATAAATTGTCATATGAATAGATTCCTATGCGATTTGAAGAAAAAGGTGAAAAACAAAGCACACGTCGAGGCGTCAACTGTAGAAGCTTATATTGTCGAAGAAATCGGACTTTTCTCCTCGCACTACTTCGAACCGCACATTCTGTGCAAGCGAAACAGACTCGGTCGGAACGATGATCTCATGAGCAACGACGATCGAATTGTTCGGTCCATTTTCAATTACCCAGGCCGAGCAAGTGGAGCCTCGAAGAAGAGATGGCTAAGCGGGGAGGAACTTCATGCTATCGAGACATACGTCTTGTGTAATGGTGAAGTAGTTGCACCGTACTACGAGTAAGTGTCTTATACAAATGTAATTATCTCGTACGAATCATTTCAATTTCAATTACATGTATATTTATGACTATCAGTTTTACTATAACAGGTCATTCCTGAATGAACTGTTCGAGCAACACAATTCGGAGGACCCGATAATTGATCAACTAGTGGTGACACAATTCAAGGATTGGTTCAAGGCTCGTGTAAGTATCATCGATTTGTTGTAATTACCGCGATATGCTCATGAATTTGTAATCAATTATTTCAATTGCTATATATATCATTAATTGCAGGTGAAACCCGAATTGAATCACACAAACGAGGATTTGTTGAAGTTGCATTATAGGGGCCAAGACCAGAAGTCACGACATACCCATCTTACTTCATTAATGACTTCAATTTCCATACTGAACGTCACAATGTCGGGAAGTCAACAATGAATTGTGGTCGTTTGTGTCAAAAGCTCATCATATACAGACACGGATTCTGACTTCTATGGAATTTTGGAAGAGATAATTCAGCTAGATTACCCACTAATTCCGAACGTGCACATTGTACTGTTTAATTGTCGTTGGGTCGATCCGATCAGAGGCATGAAGATACACCCTCGTTATCACGTCGTTGATGTCAACTTCAAAAAGCTCTACCAAAAGAATGAACCATTCATACTGGCACAACAAGCAGTACAAGTATACTATGCGGATTACCCGAGCATGAAGAAGGACAAAGTCGACTGGAAAGCTGTTTGCAAAATCAAGGCTCGAAGAGTTATCGATGACTCGCGATGGACCGAGGTCGCTTATCAGATGGGAAGTCGTACCTAATCCAAATGTTGTAATAGATAACCAAACATTTGAACTGCATGACCCAACAGGAATACAATTGGTCATGGATCATGGAGCAGGGCCATCGCGCTCGTCAGACAGTGAATCCGAAGATGAAGATGAAGATAGCTTTAACGAGGCTGAGTCCGATGAAGAGTCTTTTTGAATTTTCCAAAAAATTTCTGTAATTTTTTATCACATTTATTATTAAAATTGTATTTGATAGATGTATTTTGATTCTTAGGACCGTTGCTATTTGAGGTACAATATTTCAAATATGACGGCTAATTAAAAAAAATGAGGGAAATTTGAATTAGGAACGATCCAAATTTATACTTACCGTTCCTATTTGAGGTACAATATTTCAAATATGGTGGCTAACAAAAAAAATGAGGGAAATTTGAATTAAGAACGGTCCAAATTTATAAAGACCGTTCCTATTTGAGGTACAATATTTCAAATATGGCGGCTAATTAAAAAAAATGAGGGAAATTTGAATTAGGAACGGTCATACTTTATAAGGACCGTTCCTATTTGAGCTACAATATTTCAAATATGGCGGCAATTAAAAAAAATGAGGAAAATTTGAATTAGGAACGGATATACTTTATAAGGACCATTCCTATTTGAAGTCCAATATTTCGTTTTGGCGCTCAATGAAAAATGGGTGGGAAATTCAACTATTGGAACGGTAAGTTTATACACAACCGTTCCAACAGTTAATAGGAACGGTAGATACAGATGAGCATTAAAACGACGTCGTCCTTTCCATTAGGAACGGTATTGGGAACACCTTGTCTATTAAATGACCGTTCCTACTGTCACAATTCCAACGAATTGGTCCGATATCTCAACATCCGTCAACCAGATCGACACCACTTTTTAACACATACAAGGTTATGGATATGAATTGATGTCCAACGGTCTGATTTTCAATCAACAACCCAGATTTAAGGATGCATCTGTTTTTGTTACGATGAATACTGACCGGATACGATATCTCGAGATCCGCATACCAAAATTTTTCAAAACTACATTCAATTGTATTCTTTTGTGTGTTATATCATATCTAACGGTCTGATTGGAATTTTGACGGTTTGATTATGCCGTGCTATAATATATTAATTAGAACTTACGATATTTATGAGTTATTGATCGTATAAATTATAATTTACTATAGGACGTGACGATAAAGTGGAGGGTTGAGCAACTTTTCGTGTTGACAAGACCATTTTGAGATTTGAGGTAAGTATAGCTAATTGGTTTATATATATATATGTATATAAATATAAACTGTTGGATATAAATATATTTATATGCTTATGTGAGATATACACATTGTTGGATATAAATATATTTATATGTTTATGTGAGAACTTGATATTGAATTTTGGATATGTATATATATATATATATAATTATGAGGATATGAATATGGATTGTTTATATACTTGATCATGGATGTCGATTGTGATTAAGATGATCGTTATATCTGCGGAATTGCTATTATGTGCTAAAGTGTGATTGTGCTGCACAGATGTTGGTTAAATGATTGTGGGGTTGTATAATCGATTGTGATATGAACTCAATAGGAATGATATTGACGAGTGAATGATTATTAAATGAAACAATGGCTTAACTAACTGGGGAGCATACTCAATGGCTTAGAATAATACGATCGATGACGAGCTGTGTGATGTCATTGATCAATGGAGATGATGGGATACACACAAGCTGTGTGCCGTGTGGTATCAGTAAGGATGGATACACACGAGCTGTGTGCTGTGTGATATCAAAAAAAGAAAAAGAGAGTGGAAAGAAAAAAAAAAAAGAGAGTATTGTGATTGTGATGATGATGATGGTGATAGCCGGCTAAGCTCATTGAGTGATGCACTCCAGGTTGGTTAAGCAGGGCCCTAAGGAAACAACTGAATTGCCTCTATTATGTCTTGAGTTGATATCTTATTGTAGCTATGTGATTTCTTATCTGCTGTAATGTATGTCGCATGTTGGATTGTGTTGGTATACTTGTTTTATACTTGATTGGTTGCTCGTATACTTATATATAGACGGAAAGGCTATACTTATTGAGTAGGCAGCTCATTCCTTGCCACATACCTTTCAGGAGATAGGTCTCGGACTAATACTATTGGATTTTGTGCCGTGCCGTGACACTGAATAGATGGGTCAGCCGTGACATCAAAGGTGGAAGTTTTTGGGTGTAAAATTTTGGACAGTTGGTCATTGGTCAACTTTTTGTGAAGTTATGTACAGTAGTGGGAAGTATGTATATAAGGTTTTTGGCTATGTTTATTATCTTATGTCGTATATATATTTGTTATATTGATAGATAAAATTTATATTACGTTATAAGATAAGTTGAGATTAAGAAAATGAAAGATTGATTAATGGTAACTAGGTGTAGTAAAGTAGGGGGTGTTACACGTGCAGTACAACAATATAGGATGCTAGTTACATCTGTGAAATACTATCAAACATAAATTTACAAATATACTTCATGTTGTGAACGCGTGTCTATATTGCAGAAATTACTATGTAATTTCAAATTCTTTTATCCAATTATGTACCTTTATCCAATCATATGAGTGTTCGGAACGTGTTTTTCTTAATTTATATATATTATCTACAATTATTACAAAAAAGTTTACAGTACATATAGGAACGGTCACTAGTATAAATAGGAACAGTAACCAGTTTACAGATCAGCATACGGCGTCGTTTTGTTTGGTAGGAATGGTTATAGTAACACTTTGACTATTAACGAACCATTCCTATGAAGTACTATATCAATAAATAGTCCTGTAAACGGCGTTGTTTTAATATCAATACGACATTGTTTTGTTCTTTTAGAAACGGTAGTAGGAACGGTTAGGTCTACAAAAGACCGTTCCAAACTTCTAATATAAATACAACACTTGACATATTTTTTTCCCCATTTCTGCAATCCCTCTCTCTCTCTCTCTCAATCTCGCACTCTCTCTCACTATCTCTCTCGCCTCCACCATCCGCCACCTCCATCAACGTCGCCACCAGACCGTCGCCACCATCCCGTCGTCGTCGTCACCAGCCCGTCGCCGTCGCCACCATCTGCCGCAGCATCCATCCAAGTAGGGTTTCAGAAAACCCTTTACCCTCTTTTTTTTGTTTTCTTTTGTGACAATATCTGTAATATTAGGTCATTTTGGGCATTTTCTGTTGTTGTAATTTTTCTGTACATGTTGTGTAAATTTCTGTATTTTTCTGTGCATGTTGTGTAATTTTCTATATTTTTCTGTAAATTTTCTGTAATTTTTTAGGTTACTTTGACTATAGTATTTCTGCAATATTAATGTTAATGGATACAATATTAATTTCTATAAATTCTATAACTCCTGTTAATTACTATTGTAATTTTTGTGTAATTTGTTAATGTTCTGTTTTAAAATTCTGAAAATTTTAATTTTTTAAAATTCAGAAAATTCTGTATTTTTTTGGTATTTTCTGTAATTTATGTAAATTTTAGTGTAATTTCTGTAATTTTTGTATTTTCTGTAATTTGTGTATTATTGTGTAATTGTTGAATTTTCTAGAATTAAAATTGTAATTTCTGTAATTTTTTGGAATTAATTATGTAATTTTTCTTGTTTTGGCATTTTGGTGCAAATTCTGTAATTTTTTGTTATTTTTTTTAAAAAAAATTCTAATATTATCAAAAATTTAAAAAAGAAAAATGTTTTAAAAATTTGGAAATTTTTATTTTCTAAAATTCTGAAAATTTTCAAAATTTCTGTAAATTTTTTATTTTTCATAATTAAAAAAATTCTCAATTTTTCAGTAAATTTCCGAAATTATAAAAATTCTGTAATTTAAGAAAAATTTTCTGTAATTTTAAATTTTTTTGTGATTTTCCTATATATTTATGTCTTTTTCTATAAATTTCAAAAATATGTTAAGAATTTTCTGTAAAAAATTTACTCAATATATGAAATTTGTTAATTTTCTAAAACTTAAGAAAATTTGTGTAATTTGAGCGAATATTGGTATTTAGGGCAATTTTAGGGTAAAATTATGGTATTTAGTATAAATATATAGAAAAATAGAAGTATTTAGTGCAATTTTAGGGAAATATTTTGGGATTTAGTATAAATATATAGGAAAAATATGAGGATTCATTATTAGGATTTTTGTAAACATTGTAGGCAAATTTGGAATTCATAATTCAATTATTAATTTAAAAAATTAGAAAAATTATCATTATTCAAATAATTTTAGGATTTAGTCAATATTGTAGGAAAATTTTTAGTATTAATTTTGGGACTTAGTATATAATTTTAGGATTTAGTTTGCAGTCGTATTTTTCAAATTCATATGACTAATATTTTTTAAAAAATTGTAGATCATGACTGGTCGGGATTTCCAACCTCGAGGATGTGGACGTGGCCGCGGCTCACCGGCTATACCGCCTGCCGGTGTTGCTTCCCAAGATGGGGAAGCAGTGTTCCGACCACCACCACCACCACCGGCAGAGCAGGCACCCGCACCACCTGCGCCGGATTAGCAGCCCGGACCATCCACCGCTGCGCCGGATCAGCACCCCGGACCATCCACTACTGCACCGGCGATCGATCCGGCCCGTCCATGGGCTGCCCCACCCACCGGCCCCACCACTCCCACCACCATCCGCGCGCCAGTACATCACACTCGCCGATGCGAGGTATATTTATATGTTTAATTTTTTTTTGTAATTTAAATTAATATTTTTATGTCATACTAATTATTTTATAATTTCAATCGTGATCGGAAGATCCACGAGCGCATGTACGCGGTCGTGCGAGGACACTATCCCCATCCTTGGGGCAGTTTGCGCAAGGTGCCGCTAGAGCACCAGCATTTCTGGTTTGAGAGTTTGAAGGTAACGGCTATTAATTTTTGTTTTTAAATATTTTAACAATCTAAGTTAATATATATTTATATATATATTTTTTTTTAATACAGATGACGTACTGGTGGGACACCAACGACGAGTCGATGTTCAAAATCTTCCATGTTAGGGTGGGGAAGTTCCTGAGGAAGAAGTTCGTCTTCGCCAGACAGTCCCTGCAGAGAAGCCTCTATGGCTTGCGAACGAGGTCTGGCGGCAGCTCCTCCTGTACTGAGATTCCCCGGAGTTCCAAAAGGAGTGCAAGAAGAACAAGACGATCCGGAACTCCAACCCAGCCGCATCCACTGCTGTGTACCACGGGGGATCTGTCTCTGTCGATATGCACAAGCGGAAAATGGTAAGATATCTAATGTTATTTCAATTATTTATTACTATTAAATTAAAATTGTAATAACTGTTTCCCATTTCTTTTTACAGGTGGAGCAGCTCGGCTGGCCAGTGAAGCAGATGGAGTTATTCACCAGATGCTACAAGAAGAAGGCTAACGGTGGCTGGAGCGGGTCGAGGGCAGCGGAGGTGGTGGTAAGTTGTAATTAATACATTCTACTTTATTTTTTTTAAATATTTTAAAATTTTCTAATTTATTGTAATTACTTTTGCAGGAGATGTTCCAGAAGATGATGGAGGATCATCAGTCTCAGGCCCCTGAGGATCCCGCTTCCGAATCAGAGGGCTCGGTGGCGCAGACCGAGCAGCAGATGTGGCTCACTTGCGTCGGGGCAAGAACAAGGGCCGGGTATTTGGTGTTAGTTCTGAGGCACTGGGTCTCAGCCAGACCGTTACCTCGCCATCACCACCGCCACCGCTACCGCCAGAGCCAGTGCCTTCATCAAACATGGAGGGTCGGTTGGGCCGCCTCGAGGAGATGATGGCGGACCTGATGGCATGGTGAAGGACATGCAGACCAGTCACTCCGACGCCGGCCCGTAACAGCCTCCTAGAGACCCCACCCGTCCAGACATTGACGAGATGGACGAGGCCGATGGGGACGAAGAGTAAATTATGCATTTTTTTTTTATTTTTTGTAATCAAATCGAATAATATTCGAATTTAATATAATTTTTTATTTCTAAATTATGCATTTTTTCATATTTAAATATTAATTATATAATCAAAATATTATTATTAATTTAGATTATATTTAAATGATAAAAACTATTAATATAAAAAAATAAAAAATTTATTATTTAGGAACGGTACTTTAGACGGTTCTTAAGCGCAACTTACCGTTCCTATATTTGACTTTTTCAAAGACTTACCGTTCCCAATGCCGATGAAATAACCATTCCAAATGTACACGTCAATCGTTCCTAAAGACGGAACCTACCGTGCCTAATTGTATTCCAAAATCAATCCTTTCGTGGTTCGGCTTTCGTTCTGAAGACAATACCAAAAACTGGTCCAAAATGTTATTCCAAAGTTAGAGTGCAAACACCGTTCCTAAATATCGCGACAAAATATATTCCAGTTACCGGTCCTAATCTCTACAACCAACCGTTCCTATATGTATTCCAGACACCATGCTAAATTTATCTACAACATAAGCGGACTATTCCAAAAAAAGTTCTAAAGACCGTTCCTAATTGCGCGGTTTAGTTTCGATGCTACCGTTCCTAATGTTTATAAAGTGTTCCAAATACAAAAAAATTAAAATTATACGTGCAAAGGTAATTAGGAACGGTAGAACAAAATGATGCCAAACACCGTTCCCAAATAGGAACAGTAATCTCGGTACCGTTCCTAATAATTAGGATCGCCTCTTATTGCCACGGATAGCCTCCCGTTCCTCAATCGTTCCTAATTGCAGTCCAAAAGGTTCAAATGAAGTATTTACCATTCCAAATAATAAAAAAACCGTTCCTGTTACCGTCCCAATTCCCGCTTTTTTTTTTGTAGTGGATGTTTATTTATCTAAAACTTTTATTGAATTATTTGTATAGATTAATTTTTTTTCTAATATTTTCTCCACCAAATTTTCTTCTTCTATTTTAGTATTTAGTGATGTTTTACATATAGTTCCATATTAATATTTCATTTGTAGGTATCCATTTTTTCTAACTATCTACTTATCTTCTAATTTAGAAATTTAGGGTAGAAAATTCAACTTAATAAAAGAAATTATCCACTAAAATTCAATTGTTTTATAATATCTATGATAATTAAAGGGCACAAACCCATCCAATAGATATTTTTTTATGATGTATATTATCGCTATTATATTTTTAAGCTTATAGCGTTCCAAATTACTTATTGTATATGTGTATTCTTTGCATATAATTTAAAACTATAAATATCTTTACTTCTTATAGTATCTAATCCTATTAAATTTTTTTTTTTTAGAGGAAATCACAAGTTGATACTAACATATTCTTTTTCTTTTTTTTTTTTCTTCCAGAAACTTCATTAGAAAAGGGACAACTTTTTACGAATTGTACTTTTTTGTAAGAGAAATTCATTTATATCAAGAAAAATATGATAATACACTTTACATAATGTATTTAAATACTAATATTTTTTATTTTAGTATTAATTGAATAAGAAAATATACATTGAACTTGAAACTTATAAACCAATTTTTTTTCAATGTCTAAAATATGATAATATGCTATGATTATTTCCAAAATATTTTGTGAATAAACTTAGTAAGAATTCAATATTCAGTTATGTATAAATAAGTTTGCACTATTATACATAGTAATTAATGGGTCATTAAAATATGTCATACTTTTATGTCTATTGTCTTTGATGGCGTGCCAAAAATCATGATTTGTGAGAGTGTGTATAGAGATTAAATTTATGAGTAAATTATTTATTTTAGGATTAAGTACACTTAAAATTCCTCTAAAAATGCAAACTCATACTTTTCCCCAAAGAAGTTACAATTAACACTTACAACCCTTCTAAAAATTCGCGGTTTACACCTGACCCCTTCCGTTAGAGTTTAGACAAAAATAATATTTATGTCAACCGTAAAAATTACATAAATTTTAATTTTGCTCCTCATTTAACACTCTCATGTGTATATTTTTGTACTCATATGGGGATAAATATAATGTATATACATGGAGTGAGGTTAACATTATTACATCTTTTCACTTATAAGTATAAAACTATTATATGAGAATATTAAATGATGGGTAGAGTTAAAAATTTATGTAATTATTTTTGTTAACATCAGCATTTTTCGTTCAAATCATAACGAAAGAGGGTTAGATGTAAATGGTGAGTTTTCGAAAGGGGTGTAAGTGTAATTTTAAAATTTATTTGAGGGAAGTGTAATTTTACATTTCCAGAGGGGTTTTAAGTGTAATTAACCCTTTATTGTTTTTGTTTGGTTGTTCAAAAGCAAAAGATAAAATAAAATTATAGGCAATTAATTATAAGTTCGATATTAAGTAAAAAAAAGTACTTTTTCTTGAAAATTCAACATGATAAAAGGAATCATTTATTAAAAAAGTAATTCGATTATCTTATAGTATCTATGATAATTAATGGGGATAACCCAACAACTAGAAATTTTTCATTGTGTGCATTATTGCTATTATATGTTATGTTCATACCATTTCGAATTTCTTATTGTATATTTTATGTTAGTATATAATTTACAAATATATATGTACCGTTACTTTTTTATTTGTTTAACATATTGTTAATTTTTTATTAAGGAAATAAAAAGTGTTACTTAATTATGTTTATTCTTATTTTTGAAAACTTTTTTCAAGGATCATTATTTCTTATCGTATTTTCTAGGAGAATTTATATCAACGGATAGTAGGATATTTTACTACTAATATATTTTATTTTACTAAAAATATATTAACATAATAAGAAAATATATATATATATACTACAAAAAAATGCGAGAATTGGAACGGATATAGTCGACCGTTCCAAATAGGAACGGTAAGTGGAACTGTTGTGGAATGAAAAACCGTTGATGACGTCACTTTTGAGTTAATTGTAGTACAAACGAATAGGAATGACACGATCGTTCCTATTTATATGCCAACATATGTATGCGAATATGTAAACCTATTACCGTCCTAAAAACGACCGGATATATTTTGGTATTTTATTTGGAACACATGTGTGAAAGTTGGAACGGCTACTTGACCGCGAATATGGACCGTTCCTATATGTGTTCCAAACTCCGGGTCTATTTGAACCGGTTGTTTGACCGTTCCAATATGTAGTGTTAAATGAGACCCTTTTACGCCATGAACAGAAATGTAATGCACTGATCGTTCTAAATTGTGGGTATATAGGAAATACAGTGTTGTTACGATTATCATTCCTAATTGTGCTTCAATTAGGAACAGTCATATTGTGTGTGACTACTACCGTTCCTAATATGCCATAACGGCTATATTACAACGGTAAGATTACCATTTCTATATCTGTGCCTGAAACCGTTCCTAAAGTTGGAACAACGGCTATATTTCAACGACTAGTTTTGTGTTCCAAATAATATTCCAATGCCCGTTCCAATATTTATCTATATACATGTCCCCCTTCTTTCTCATTGTTCTTATAATTACTCTCCAACTCATTTTGTTTGTAACTCCCCCTGTTGATTCTTTATACGGAAAATCGAACATATCAATTATTTGCGCGAATTTTGTATTGATATTGATAGTTGTTTTGCTCAGGTAAGAAGTTGAAATTCTGTAATTGTTAGTTATATATATAATATATTCTCGTCATTTAATTAAGTACTATTGTGAATTACGTAGGACCAATCATGTTAAGACAGTTGAGAAAATGGATGTATGATCGAGACATCCTGGGTGTGACGCTAGAGTTTTAGGACAGTGTTACAATATTTTTAGAATGGGCCCAGTCTTAGCGTGCATATATGGATGGGGAGAAGATTAAGTGTGGGTGCCGGAAGTGCAAAAACGAACGGTTCAAAACACCAGATGAGAAGTAATTTTTTCTGAAAAAATTAAATTAATTTTCTGTGATTTTACAAAATTTCTATCAATTTTAGGTATTTTTTTAAAATTTTCTATTATTTTAAATTTTTTTGTGAAATTCTTTATATTTTCTGTAATTTTAAAAAAATTTATGTCATTTTTATTTTCTTTATTTATTTTTTAAAAATTTCCTCATAAAATATAATTTGCTCATAATACAAAACATCTTTTTTCAAAAAAATTTGGGATTTAGTATAAGCATATAGAAAAATACAAGGATTTAGTGAAAATTTAGGGTAAAATTTTAGGATTTAGAATATATTTTAGAAAATATATATAAAATTTAATATACATTTTAGGAAAGAATTTTGTGATTTAGTATACATTGTAGGAAAAATTTCTTAAAATTTTGGGATTTAGTATCCATTTGTTAGATAGCTTGTGGGACTTAGTATAGAATTTTCAAATTTTAGAAAATTATCTCCCTTAAAAAATAAATTGATACTTATATTTTGTTAAAAATTCATACCACTAATATTTTTAAAAAAAATTTAGATCATGTCTGGTTGGGATTTCCCACCTCGAGGAGGTGGCCGTGGCCGCGGCCGCGGTTGCGGTTCACCGGCCATTCCGCCGGCCAGTGTTGCTTCCCAGGATGAGGAAGCAGTTTTCTGACCACCACCACCGGCAAAGCAGGCACCTGCGCCGGACAGCAGCCCGATCCGGACTGCACCCGTCGAGGAGGGTGTCGGACCATCCACTACCGCACCGGCGGTCGATCTGGCCCGTCCATGGGCTGCGCCACCACCACCACCCCCACTTGCCCAACCACTCCCCCACCATCCGCGCGCCAGTATATTACACTCGCCGACGCGAGGTATATTTACATTATTTTTGAATTTTTTTATAATTTAAATTTATTATTTTTATGTCACACTAATTATATATAATTTCAGGATAGATCGGAAGGTACACGAGCGCATCAACGCGGTGGTGCGAGGACACTATCCCCACCCTTGGGGCAGTTTGCGCAAGGTGCCGCCAGAGCACCAACATTTCTGGTTCGAGAGCTTGAAGGTAAGGTTAATTTCAGTTATCAATTAAATTTTTATTTTAAATATTTTAACAATTTGAGTTCTGATATATATATATATATATATATATTTTTTTAATACAGATGACGTACTGGTGGGACTGCGACGACGAGGCCATGTTCAAGATCTTCCACATCTGGGTGGGGAAGTTCCTCCGGAAGAAGTTCGTCCTTGCCAGACAATCTCTACAGAAGCCTCTATAGCTGGCGAACAAAGTCTGGCGGCAGCTACTACTGTACTGGGAGTCCCTGGAGTTCAAGGAGGAGTGCGTGAAAAACAGGGTCAATCGGTCCACCAACCCAGACGTATCCGGTACTGTGTACCGCGGGGGTTCTGCCTCCGTCGGTATGCACGAGCGGAAGATGGTAACATATTTAATGTTATTTAAAGTATTTATTATTATTAAATTAAATTATAATAACTATTTCCCATTTCTTTTTACAGGAGGAGCAGCTCGGCCAGCCAGTGAAGCAGATGGAGTTATTTTTCAGATGATACAAGAAGAAGGCCAACGGCGGCTGGAGCGGGCCGAGGGCAGCGAAGGTGGCGGTAAGTTGGATATTAAATATTCTAATTTATTTTTTTAATGTTTTGAAAATATTCTAATTTATTCTAACTATTTTTCAGGAGACGTTCCAAAAGTTGCTAGAGGATCATCAGTCTCAGGCCACGGCCAATCCTGAGGATTGTCGGGCCGAATCAGAGGCCCGGTGGCGCAGACCGAGCAGGAGATTTGTGGCTGCTGCAGTCTAGGGCAAGAACACGGGCCGAGTAATTCGTCATGGTTCTGAGGCCACGGTCTCAGCCAGGACTGTTACCTCGCCATCACCACTGCCACCGCCAGCGTCAAACCTGGAGGATCGGATGGTCCGGCTAGAGGAGATGATGGTGGATATGAATGGGCATGATTGAAGGCCCTGCAAGACCAACCACTCCGCCGTCGGCCCATCACGGCCTCCTAGAGACCCCCCCCCTTCAGACGTTGACGAGATGGACTAGGACGAGGGGGAGGAGGAGTAGATTTAGGACCTTTTTTTTTATTTTTGTAATTAAATTGGATAATATTCTTATTTAATATAATTTTTATTTCTAAATTATGCATTTTTCAATATTTAGATAATAATTATATAATCAAATTTAAAATATTATTAATAATTTAAATATAATTTTAATGATAATAATTATTATTATAAAAAAAAATAATTCATTATTTAGGAACGGTACTTTAGACCGGTCATGGAGCGCATATAATCCGTTCCAATTTTTGTCTGTTTTAAAGAAGTGACCGCTCCTATCACCGGGTAAAACACCATTCCAAATTTATATAAACAATCGTTCCCTAAAAAGCGGGTTAGACCGTTCCTACATGTATTCCAATTTCAATTGATTTCGTGGTTAGGTTTTCGATCTAAATACAATACCAAAAATTGGTCCAATGTCGTATTCCAAATTAGGAGTACAAAATTCATTCCCAAGGACCGTGTCAAAATGTATTCCAGTGACCGTTCCTAATTTGTATACCTGACCGTTCCAAAACATATTCCAGAACCAGTGCTAAAATGTATCTACAACTTATACTGACAATTCCAAATTGTGTTCTAACTACTGTTCCTAATTGCGCAACTTACTTTTGATATGACCATTCCAAAAATTAATAAGGTGTTCCAAATACAAAAATTATAAATTCATACATACAAAGGTATTAGGAACGGTAAAACAATTGTATGCCAAAACCGTTCCGAAATTGGAAACGGTCGCCCTGTTCCCTTCCTAATTATTAGGAACGCCTCTCCTTTCAACGGATAGCCTCCCTTTCCTGAACCGTTCCTAATACCAGTACAAATGAATCCAGTGATATATTTACCGTTCCAATTATGAAAAAATCATTCCTATTCCCGTTTCAATTCACGCATTTTTTTGTAGTGATAATATTTGATACTTACAAAAAAATTTCTCAATGAGTAAAAATATGATAATATGTCATTTTTATTTTTGAAATATTACATAAATAAACTTAGTAAAGAATTCAATATTGAGTTTTGCATAAATAAGTTTGCACTATGTAATTTAGAATTTATAAAATACTATAGACTTCATAAAGCTTCCGTGCATAGCACGGTTCATATATATAATGCACGTGTGTGTAATTGTATATGTTTATGTACGTTTGATCTTTATCCAATTTTTTTAAAAAAGTTGTGTTCTTTTATGAGATTTAGCTCCTCTTCTGATTTCTTTTTGTTATCTCACTTTGAAGTAGGATTTGCTAATGTCTGTTCGCAGTCAAAATCAGAGGGAACAAACAAGAGAAAATAAATACTGTTTTTTGAAAACAAGAATTATTTGAATTAATTCCGTTGTGTCTTTCTTAATTAGTTATAATGATTTTAAGTTAGTAGCGTGGTGATTGAAGCACGCTTGATGCGTGGGCATATGATTTATTTTTTATATATTCATTTAATTAAATGAAATAGAATAAAAATGAAAATGAATAACTGATCAAAAAGTTTATAAATTACAGGGAAAATTGCATTTGCGTCCATAACTTTGGGGTGGCAATTTTGATCCTGTACAATTGATTTTCGCCATTTAGTCCGTAATTTTAGAAACTTCACAATTTTGGTCATTTTTGCCGGAAAAGCGCATGTGCTGGCACGTTTGGACCTTGACAAATTAGGGCTTTCCGGCCAGATGGACCAAAATTGTCAAATTTTTAAAAATTACATTGACTAAATTACAAAAATCAATTTGTACAGGATCAAAATTGCCAACCCCCTAAATTACAGGACGAAAATTGCATATTTTCCCCTTTCCCCCATTCCCCTTAAAAACTCCTACTGCTTGCTGAAATTCTATTTTTTCACTCTTCATAAAGAAAATAAATTAATAATACTACGATTGAAAAAGTTAGAGCCTTAAAATATAATTTCAAAGCCTCATAAAATCTCCCAACATGAGATTTGAACGAAGGTTGTGTTGAAAAAATAAAACTATAAAAGTATTATTTTTACTACAAATTCTTCTATTTTGCACTTTCTGAGATAAAATAATTGAATAAAGTCCATACTTCAAAATTGAGCCATAGAATTTAATTTTCAAGCACGGTAGACATGCCCCCAGCTATTGTTGTGTTAAGAAAGTTGTCTGAAACAAATAGACTATAAAAACTCATATTTTTGCAGAATAATTTTCACTTTCTTACTCATAAAGAAAATAAATTAAGTAACCCTTTTAATTTGAAAAATTAGAGTCTTGAAAAATTATTTTTCAAAAGCTTCACAAATTAACATGCCAGCAGCAAGGCATTTGCATGAGTAGTGAATGAACAACGTAGACCATAAAAATATATACTTTTACTAAATGATTCACCTATTTTTTTAACCCACGTTAGAGAAAATAATTAATAATTTACAATTCAAAAACTTAGAGCCATAAAAATATAATTTTCAAATCCGCAGATCAACATTCCCCTAGCATAGAGAGTGCCGAGCGGCATGCGGAAACAAAGGTCTAAGAAGAAAGATTTAATTTTGTTCTCAACGAATAATTTTGCAATTTTAGCCTTGTTAATTTTGAATTAATTGGCAATTTCGGTCCTTTTTGGTCGGAAAACTAGCATGTGTGGGCACATTACGTTAAATTGGGGTTTTCGCCAGATAGT